>WPIO01000059.1:570000-597500 GCA_009760855.2 Cristatella mucedo
ACCCAAAATAACACAAAACTAAAAAGAAAAGCATGCCAGCACAAGGCTACCCCGCAGCCAAGTCAACCCGTATACGCGTGACATCCTGTCACGTGACTTCCAAGTTTCGACTGTTCGAAAAAGTGCTTCCTGCCTGTGTAATAAGAGGAGCTCACACACCGAGTGCAGCACAACTCTGGAGCCTGCCACAATTGCAAAAGGTGCCACGTTGCAAAAACTCACCTTTGACCTGCTCTGGACCTCCATCGACTTTCTCTGTATCGATTTCAAGGTTCTGTCACTCACTTTAAGGTAAATTAATTCTTCTATTCCTGCCTTGCATATGGAAATACTTCTTAATAAGGCTTTTCATCGTGGCACCCATTCTTTGACTCTAGTCAAAGGTTAACCGTGCCTCTAACCTGCCTAAAATCTTCTAGTGACCGGCAGGTAGGCAGCTCGATCGCTCGGCAGCTTACACGGGATCAAAGCTCGGAACTCATATCCGACTGCAGTCACCACATTCCATGACTTGGCATTTAAAAATATGCTATAAGCCAATCTGTTTCGCATGGCATTAGCTCGTCTCTGATGCAGCCTGTCCTTTGTATGCTTATGTATGCTGATACTACCCATTTTATCTCTAAACCATTGACATGCTTCCTCTATAGCATATGTAAGACAAACAAACAGTTAATAATATTATAAAACTCCATAGAAATTGAGCTACTTGCACACCGATTAACTCAAACTAACAGAGAGAGAGAGAGAGAGAGAGAGAGAGAGAGAGAGAGAGAGAGAGAGAGAGAGAGAGAGAGAGAGAGAGAGAGAGAGAGAGAGAGAGAGACGACTACTGCTATTAGTGAGATCAAATTAATCATACCACCTTAGCTAATTGTCAAAACACCGGCATCAATCGAGTAGATCAAAAGGCAAACGGCCATCTGATCATAATGAATAGGTCGATGCACAAGGGCAAATAATAATAGAAAATTTGGTAAAGTGCCGTCGGAAAAAATCAATCTTTTTCTAGGCGCTTTACAATTGCTGCAAAGGAAGCACGACCTAATGGTTAGTGGTAGCATGCTCAATAAACAAAAAGAATAACATAGTTAGGGGTGACAAAAATAGGGTCAGCTTTCAAGTGTGGTTAGTGGCAGCATGCACAGTGTCAGCACACATAAGCACATAAAGGACGAATCACACGGACCCACTAAATGCTGTCATAAATAGGTGCATTTTTAGTTTTTTTAACGTGAACAAGTCAGGAGATGTCGTAGAGCTAGTCTTGTGCATTAAAATTAATTTAAATTGCTGAAGATACAGTTGCTATACATCGGTAGTATCGAAAGTTAACGTTATCGCCTAGTAGGTCCACTATGAGGGACCACTTCAATCACAGAGTCACTTACTTCATGCCCCAATCACAATCACAGCCACTTAATTTATGCCCAATATACCTCAATTGTGATTCCTTCTGCCGTTTTCCATCTTGGGATTAATTTTACATTATGATGTGGAAGCTAAGGATTGTTAACTGGGCAGCTTGACTAGTTCGTAATGGCAGAACACATCAGAATTCACCCCAGAATTCCCCAGTTGCAGAACAGCCTGCGCTACTCCTGGTCGAGCAGATGTCGGTGAATATTCAAGGTAATGACAATTAGCCTTTCACACTTACCCTTTCACATCTAGGGAATTTAATTTCTATTAGGGCCCTTTAGAAAAGCAAAAACAAAGATATCTAAATGCATATAATATATATATATATATATATATATATATATATATAATACATATATATATATATAATACATATATATATATATAATATATATATATATTTAAATATAAAGATAACTAAGTATCTGTGTGCTTACAGGCAATCACCACACAGTTAGCATGCTAACACAAGCACGAAACAGCAGAAACAAAAGACTCACGGCCAGTCTGACTAGTAGGATTAGTACTAATTGGTAGGGCCCTCGGTTGGCCACACTCTTGACTCAAGCGTGGGGAAAAAATGCAGGTCTGCTGGAAAGCTAAACAAAAGTAAGTTGCTATGATCCTTAGTCCAGGTGCGCACGACGTCTCATGATGCACTTCCTCACACAAAATGACAACTCACTCGTCAGATAGAGGGAAGATGAAAACAGAAAGAATGTTGGCTTCTTTTGAATGCTGTCAAATCAGGAGGTGTCGTGATGTCAGTCGGCAATTAGCTCCGAGCTGTGGGAGCATACAAACGAAAGGTAGGGCAGTCTCAAAAAGATTCAAAGTTATCGAGTGATCGTGACACGAGTCAGGAGAGCCAGGCATGAAAGTAATTCAAACAGGTCTCCCTGCCAGAGCCAGTGCATGCAGAGACAGCTCGTGTCACCTCTGCTGAAGGACCTCCGATAGCTTCCGGTCGATCAACAGATACAGAGACAGAGGCTCTCACACTCACCTACGTGCGAACTACCTCGGCTTGGCTCCTTCACACCTAGCTGAACTGCTGCACCAGTTTCTGCTACCTTTGCGGCCTCGGGTCCTGAACCGGCAATAAATTCACTGTTCATTTCCTATGCTCAAAGACCTGTTGGTGAGAGAAGCTCTGCAGGTCCTAGATCATCCACAATTCTTCCACAGCAACATATTAATAATGATAATAATAAATTTGCATAGCAAGTTCACATAACTTGATATCTTTGTACTATCTTTATATAGGTACAACGAGTACTGGGGTAAGTGGGTTGTATGATGCTTAGCCTAGTGGGAGAGTAGATCTGATGCGGTAGGCTGCAGCCAAAGAATGAAGGGACCTAAAAGTGAGTGACAGAACATTCAAGTCGATGCACTGCTTGACTGAGAGCCACAGCAGGTCGGCGAGCAGTGGTAAGGTATGCCAATTCGTCATCGCCAGCTTACATCCGTACTCTGTAGTGTTCCACAACGATACGATGGGATCTAAACCCTCTGCAGTGCAAAGCAAGCGAAGGTCAGGCGATCAGGAAAGCTCGGGAAATAAAATCAGGAAAGCTCAAGAAATCAAATTTCTCGCCTCCTGACATTGAGCTCTCTAACGTGCGTTCGTGTTCGTTGCAGAATTCTTCCGAAAACCGAAAATCTTGCAAACATCATATACGGAAACGATACAGCTAAGACCCGTTTAAAGTTATTCTGATTATTATTTGACCGTACCGAGTAACAAATTACGTGCCTGTGGACATCTAAACGCCTATCGCTACGGGCTGCTGGGTCTCCCAAGCCGAAGCTGCATTAGCTATGCCGGCGGCTAGTAACCTGCTTGTTACTTATGATCGTCAGCAGCTGTTATCGCTTCTTCATAGTAGATCAAATGCATTCCTGGATATTAACGTTGTTGCTGAGATTCATGAACTATGCATTAACAAAAGAAAAGCACCTAGTAGCCCCTGCGGTGGCCGGAACCGCCAGGTCAGACGCCACTCGTTGGGCGGGAACTTCGAGTTGACCTGCTCGTTTGGTATTCCTAGCATTGTCTCGAACCGCTCAGCACGCTCCCCCACATGCGTCAATGCAAATCTTGATAACTTAGTGGTCATCAGCCCTGTTGTAACTCCGTCAGCCAGACTTAATGCTTGCCTTTGAAATACTCACTCAATGTTCAATAAACCTCTAGTACTAAGCGACCTTATTTCTGAAAATGGTATCGACCTGCTCGCATTAACTAAAACTTGGCTGAAATCGATAATCTGCCCGACAATTAAAGATGCAACCCCATCCGGTTTCTCATTCTTTCACACCCCTAGATCGATCAAAACTGGATGTGGAGTTGCTATTATCGTGCACTCGAAATTCAACTTCAAGCCATTTGGAGTACCCTCGAAGCAATCTTTTGAATCGATTTTCTTAATCTCATCCGAAAACCAGCTACCGATAGTGGCAGTAGTCTATCGCCCACCAGGTACCAAATCCTCCTTTATCTCAGATTTCTCCGATCTCATTTCGATTTTGTGTGCAAGAAATCGATCCTTCCTCGTTACGGGTGATTTCAACGTTCACTTAGATAACTTATCTGATGCTTTCAGCACCGAATTTCGTGCATTGACTGACTCATTGTCTCTTGTGGCTCATGTGCATGGCCCCACTCACATTAAGGGTCACACACTCGACCAGATTTTCTCATACAACTGCACTTTGTCATCACCTATTATTACCAAATCCTGCTTATCTGACCACATGAAGATTTCATTCAATCTACAGTGTGTGCCCACATCCTCTAAAATGACCTGTGAATCGCGAAACCTCAAGACCCTTGACATCGATGCTGTCCGTGCGAGAATATCTGCTTCACCTCTGCTGCTCAGTCTTCCCTCCGATCTGTCATCATTGGTAGATAGCTACAACACGACACTAGCTGACACGCTCGACGAGTTTGCACCTCTGACAAAGCGCACTGTGCACCCCCGCCCAGACGGCCTTTGGTTTACCACAGACATTAAACTAGCCAGGTCTACCAAGCGAAAGCTTAAAAAAGCATACAAAAGATCCGGACTGCCAGTCTATTGACAGGCATATGAAGACTACTGTATCTCGTAAAATCGATCCTAGCAAAGGCAAAGTCTAGCTTCTATAGAAACATTGTTGAATCACAGATGCACAATCCAAAAATGCTGATGTCGACGATAAACCATCTCCTCAACCGCTCCCAGATTAGCTCCTTACCTGATGATCCTTGTTATGGTCTAGCCGATCGCTTCTCTCGATTCTTTGTGCAGAAGATAGACAAGATCAGAGAATCCATCCCTGCGATGACAACATCCCCACTAGAATGCTGTTCCCCAATTCCTGGCTGCACCTCAATGTCTGCATTTAAGCAGGTCACTAGTGATCTAGTCCTGAAGTTCGTATCTCAATCAAAGAAGACAACAAGTCCTCTGGACCCTATTCCCACTGTCCTGCTCCTACGTTACATTGATCTGCTGCTGCCATGCATAACTAACATCGTTACTATGTCATTAGCCTCAGGTCATGTCCCAGCACCTTTCAAAAAAAGCTGTAGTCAGGCCACTTCTCAAGATAGCGACACTAGACCAAGAGAACTTGAGCAACTACCGCCCAGTCTGTATGACGCCCGGCCGCTGCTGCTTCTTCTTCCTCAGGATCAGCGGATCATCCGGGCATCTTGACTCGGCGGTATACCGTTAGTTGAGCCACTCACCGAGAAACCACTTTTGCACCCCGATGCTCTTGCCGAAGCTGCCACCTATCCTACTGGCAACAAGACAACAAGAGCACGAGTTAGCCCACAGTGACCGAGGTCAAGTGACTTCATGGATCTAAATATCACGATCGCTACTTTTAAGGTCGAAGTTGACCAACTAGACTACCGTACACCCTGACAATAGTGACACTCCTGCCACATGGCGTTCGCGTCGTTGACTAGCCCGACGTGAAATTACTGACCAATCAAACACTATCAGGAGCCGTACTTGCTAATTCGAGCGGACGAATAGAGATACACGCGTACAGGGTAGGCTCGGCTCGTCAGATCTGTTGCCACACGTTGATGCGGAATTACAGCAAGGCAGCTACCTAGTGCTGGAAGTTCGAACCAGCAATTCTGCAAGCACGCACTGGTCGGATGATTCTGCGAAATCGCTGGCACCCCCACCCCCCCCCCCGATACCGGAAGAACAACCTTCGGTTCTGGGAAACTAAGTTTTGCCTTATAAGTGAAAGAGCAAAAGTCAAAGGGAGAAATTGAGAAATGTAGCCACACGTACGTAGAGCAGAAATTAGTTGTTCGATCCTTCGCATATGAACGACAGTGAGACGTAACGAGGGAGAATAAGATGACTTAGAATGTGAACTAGACCGCGAATGTTACCCGGAAGTCATTGAGCCATGCGCTTGTATGCTGCTGGGCGCCGCCGGCAATCTCTGCAGTTGAGATGAGGATGTCGCTCAGAGTAAATCGCTGCACCTTGTAGCTATAACGACCCTTCAGAAACCAAAGACCAAGCGGTCGCTCCTTGCGTGTCACCAGACGATAGATGGCAACTTCGGATGAATCCCTCAGACCGCTGCAAGGAACGTAATCACGATCGCCTAGTTGACTTTGTACTTCCTCTGAAACTTGCTTAATTAAAGACACCGGCGACATTCTCATCAGGCCGAGGCCCGGCTGCTTCGCTGGGATGGCGTCGAGCGCTGGTCGGCTGGTGCGTCGAGCTGGGGGGGGGGGAGTGGGGAAAAACCCCTGCCGTTTGACCCCTCGCAATTGGTACCACGCAGGGTCGTGGCACTCCCTCCGCCCCCGTAATTATCTCCTCTCATGGGGCTAGCTTGAGGTTATACTAATCGCTAGAACCACGTAGCGAAACAGGGCAGTAGAAAGCTTTTCATAATACTGGGTATGGGTGTGGACACACCACCGTAATATACAGATCTGCTCGCTAATTTCTTTAATCCTACGCTAAACTAGTGGGCGTGCTAAATCTGTCCTGCTTCCAGCACCCTCCCATCGTACGGCACAACCTACCGACCATTTAAAACGTGAATATCTGCATTGAAAAGTGTCCCGTTTCACAGCTGAATTAATATGCAATCATTTTTCGTTCTTTTTACCATGAAAAATTACTCAGCGTTTAGATTTATTCGCTCCTGCAAAACGCACGATGCGCCGGGGCCGGAAAGTCCTTGACCTTTCACCTTGACCGCGCTCTTGCCGTCCCGTCTGCCGGGCGCTGCTGCTGGTGCTGCCGCCGCCGCTAGGGCTGTAGGAGGAGGATGACGAATACCGTCGTCCTAGCCGTGGGTGTAGGCTGCGGTATCTGTGTAGGCTTGCTAATACGACCTCGTCTGCTTCGGCTGCTCTGGGGATGCGTGCCGCGCGCTACAAAGCCGGAAGCTGGGACCGCAGTGCTTCCCGCCGCAGGAAGCGGCAAATCAGCCGCGTCAGCTGACGTTGAAGTGAGTTGTGTCGGCGGCGCAGCTGCGATGCTGGCTGGCATCGTGAGCATTTGTTTGGGTCGTTAAAGTTGACGCTTTGATATCAGCTCGTCTCGTCGGCTCTCGCCGGCCGGAGACGCCCGAGTGGCGTTTGTCTGCCCCGCGTTGCTACGGGCTGTGCGCGCGTCGTTTCCTCGCCTTTCGCGCGTTGCTACTGCCATACTGTCCCCCTCCGGTCTCTTCAACGGCGGCTGGACGCGAAATCGTGAGAAATTTAGCGATGATCTAAATAAGTCTGCGTGCTTTGACATTTTTTAGGTTTTTATCCTAATAGCCATGCTCAGACGACAGCCTTATTATTAACCGCTGTCTTTCTTGCGCTAAAGATTTTGGTTGTTGTTGCGAAAAGTCATACTCGTGCAGCTCTTAAAGAAGACGCTGCAGTGTGTGTTTCTTTGTATTTCGATGGCCTCAAGTTTCTCTTTGTTCGTTGTGCGTAGCTACTGCTGCCGCGTCGCCTCCCTGGTCAGACCGTGTTTGTGACTCGTCGGGACTCCTGTGAGAGATTGTTCTGTGTTTGCAGGCGGCTCTGGTTCTTTGTATAAGTAATCAATAAAATTAAATCAGCTATATTTAAAACGTGGTGGTTCTTGTCCTATTGTGTTGGCGTTACACTTGCCAAAGTGTAACGCCACAGGCAAAATCTAAGAGAAGCGAAGTGATATGAAAAAGTCAACGTTAGATGCATTCTTCTCAAATTGTGAGCTATGAGCGAAGACCTGATGTTATACTCTAAAATGATAAAAAAACGGAAAATTGGCCCACAGAGGTTACTTAATTTGATTCGTGGAAACACTTCATCCTACATTGACGTAAGTGGATGTGCAGATAGAGTGGCTACACGGTTTCACACGAGACCCTGCTAACTTGCAAATGGTATCAAAGGCTAGTTTGTAATTAAAGTCAGGACAAGCCGGCTCTTTGGAGTAAAGCTGCGTGCGTTTAACTAGTAATTCGTTTGCCACACCTAGTGTGGAGATTATTCACGGTGCATGTTACCACTAACCATACGGTCATACTTTCTTTACTGCATAAGTGAAGTGCCTAGAAAGAGACCAAGTTCGCTGAGAGTGCTTTAGAAATGTGCTGTTATTATTAGGGGGTAAGTCGAGAAAATATTTATAAGGTTGGTTTGACAATCGAATATTTTTGTAACGTACCATTCGAGAGACAAATATGTTAGAAATGGGATCGTAAGTTCTGACGGCTTCCAGGTAAATGAAAAAATAATTATGGAAACCGTATCTAACCGGTTGTGAACCGGAAGCAGCATATCTACAGAGAACAAATTTACCGATCTATGCATCATACTTGATTTGTATCTAAACTTGTTGAACATTGGTAGATCGAGGTACATATGCATGAAGCTTGCCGATCTGTTTGGTCCAGCGGTTAAAGTGCTCACCCCGACCAAGGTCTGACTGAGGTCGTGGGATCGAGACCAAAGTCATATGTGAATCGCCTGAATAAAGATTAAGTTCTCTTGGGGCGCTATACAAATGAATTTTATTTATTAATTTAAGCTTATTGTGGTGCCCTTTGTGACTTTTGAAAAGCTTCATTTTCAGCTGCTGTGTACCCTGTAAAATTCATAACTAGGCAAATACTTCACATATCAGAGTGAAAATTTGAAATGGACTTGATCTCTTTCTTATTGTACATGGTGACGCTAGAATTATCTCTAATTGTAGGTCCGATAGGTTTAGTTATACATGTCATGAAACGTCTTAGAGCCGAATTTTCTGCAATCATAGACGTGTATAGTGTATACCTGTCCGATCGGAATCTGTCGAAATGGTTGTTTTGATGAGATTCCATATTCTCTTACTGTCCATTTATTATAGTTATATTTGTATTTATTATATTCTCGTATCATAGGTCAACTCACTAGGAGTGGGTTTTAACTCCCTAGGACATGGCGCGACTTGTCGTTCTCTCTCTTTTCCCTTATTTCTCTCTCCCTATATTTCGTCCTTTCTCTCATAGTATCTTCCTTCTCTTTCTCTCCCCATCTCCCTTTCTGTCTCTCTTTCTTTCTGTCTGTCTCTCTTTCGGTCTCTCTCTCTTTCTCACTCCTCTCACTCTCTTACTCTCTCTCTCTCTTTCTCTCTCTCTCTCTCTCTCTTTCTCTCTCTCTCTCTCTCTCTCTCTCTCTCTCTCTCTCTCTCTCTCTCTCTCTCTCTCTCATTTAGCACTGCTTGCCACGCCGACCACACCCACGAGTGAATCAGCAGCTCAGCTGCTGGTGCTGCAAGTGGCAGCAGCTGCAGAGACTGTGTTGGCTTCACTGCAGTGCTATTGGCGACTTGCAGGATTCCTTCGTGGGCGACTTTGGCGCATACAAGATGGTCATAGTTGCGAGGAATGATCTCAAAATGGGCAAAGGGAAAATCGCTGCCCAGGTGAGTGTGCACCACTTACCTCCTCCCTCTCCGTCCTCTCGCCGTTCCTCCTCGCCTTCACGTCTCGTTGAGTTCGAAGTGGAGCCCATGCTGCCTCGGATCTCATTCGGTGCTGATCGGCTGCTGCTGAGTCTCGAAGCTTCTCGAAGAGGTGCAGAGGTCAGTGGCAATGCAGAGGCGAGCAACCTGCTTTTCTCAGCTGGATCGAGCAGTTTGGAAGTCTCTGCATGTCCCACTTCTCGAATCGAGTCACTCGTGACGCGCCGAAATGGCAGATGCCTGAATGGCAGCCTTTCCATGCGCTCCCTGTCAGTGTCACTGCGAGGGTTGTTGTAAAGGCGGCATTGGTGCATGTGTGTGCGTGCGTTTGTGTGTGTGCGTGCGTTTGTGTGTGTGCGTGCGTTTGTGTGTGTGTGTGTGCGTTTGTGTGTGTGTGCGTTCGTTTGTGTGTGTGTGCGTGCGTTTGTGTGTGTGTGTGCGTGCGTTTGTGTGTGTGTGTGCGTGCGTTTGTGTGTGTGTGTGCGTGCGTTTGTGTGTGTGCGTGCGTCTGTGCACGTGCGTTTGTGTGTGTGCGCGTGCGTTTGTGTGTGTGTGCGCGCGTTTGTGTGCGTGTGTGTGTGCGTGCATGCAGCCAGCCAAAGGCTGCACGCTTTCTTGCCAAACTGGTGCTCTAGATGCTCACGCCACAGCGTTGGTGGGACGGCTGTATAAATGAGGCTGCGGCAGCTGGTTTGTGAGTTGTGAGGCCAAAGCCCGATGGTTCGTGAGAGCGTAACGTTCGTACTGGTTCGTGAGGCCAAAGCCCGATGTCGAAGCTTTGCTGACACTTGCAGTGCATCAGCCGTGCTGTTGCTGCTTCGTTGAATCGAGCGAAGCAGCAGCCACTGATGCTGTCTCCGACCTCGATGCTCCCTCGACCTCGGCGAGTGACGCTTCTGCAGGAGGAAGTGTGCCTCGCCGTGCATGCGTACTTGCAGTATTTCTGACAGAAGCTTTGGCTCCCGGTCCGACACGTGGCTCCCGGTCGTATGTGTAGCCATCGTTTGGCAAGCAACGCTAAGTGTTAGGCAACCTGCTGTGGCAGCATCTCGGTTTGCCAAGGTACGTGAAAACTGGCACGGGCTGATCACCGATTCCTTCCTGTCCCAGGGGTGACGCTTGCATTAGATAAAGTGAAGCTACGGATCAGTGCAGTGTTTCCCCCTGCCTGTGGTAGTTCTGCTTTTGGCTTTGCCAGTTTTAAAACAAAACGTGTTCATATTTCTGATGCTTCGAAGACTCTGCGGGTAGTGTGGTAAGCGTTTTAATAAGAATAATGCCTGAATTTTTTATGATATTTATTATAGCACCCTAAGAGAACTTGATATCTTCCTTTGTATACGTTGCAAGGTAATAATAATAATAATAATAATAATGCACTTGATAAAGCACCCTCGGTGAACTCAATTCTTTTTCTAGGCGCTTTACATTTGCTGCAAAGGGAAATGCAATTGAATGGTAAGTAATATCATGCTTGATAAACAACATGAATAACATGGTTAGGGATGACATGCACAAGGTCAGCATGCAAATGTGGTTAGTGGCAGCATGCACAGTGTCAGCACGCATAAGCTCGTGAAGGACGAATCGCAGGAACCCACTAAATGCTGTCCTAAATAGGTGTGTTTTTAAGTTCTTTTTAAATCTGGTCAAGTCAGGGGATGTCAGTGACGTCAATCGGAAGTGAGCCCCAGGCTTTGAGAGCACACTGACTAAAGGCATGGCCTTCAAAAGATTTAAGGCAGAAGTTAGAGGTGCAGCTCACCGACTTGAGTCGTCGGAAGAGCCGATGGTGCCGATGTCCAGCCTGAATGAGAAAGAATTCCGATCCGGGTAGGTCGGAGCAAGCGAATGAACAGACCTTAGCATGAATGACATAATAATCTTGAAGTCGTGCATGCTGCTTGATGGGGAGCCGGTGCCGGTCGATGAGAAGCGGTGAAATGTGGCAGCTGAGCCGCTCACGACAGACCAGTATGGGTGCTTAGTTTTGCACCATATATAAGCTGCTTAATGCACGCTGTGAGGGAACGTGACTCTGTAGCTACAAGCACTGGGCGGGGGCCCTGTTCCCTGCACTCAGACTGCCTAAGCAGCCGCGAGCTCTCTCTCTCTCTCTCTCTCTCTCTCTCTCTCTCTCTCTCTCTCTCTCTCTCCCTTCTCTCTTCTCTCCCTTCTCTCCCTTCTCTCTCTCTCTCTCTCTCTCTCTCTGTCTCTCTCCCTTCTCTCTCTCTTTTTCTCTCTCTCTCTCTCTCTCTTTCTCTCTCTCTCTCTCTCTTCTCTCTCTCTCGAGTGTTGAACGGGCGGACAATGGCTCTCGGTTGATGCCTCGGCAGTCCTGCCCAAATCCATGCGTTGGCACCAAAGTTTCCTACGGTCGTAGTTGTGGGCGTGGCATATGCACGCTGCTGTGTGCAGGTAGGGCACACTGTCAGTCGTGGTTTGCAACGTCGTCCATCTGTCATCGTCCATCTGTCTGTCTCTGTGTCCTTTGCTCTTTTGTACCAGCTGCTCCCGAAGGTTTCGTCCACATGCCACTTGCCGCCGCGACGCGCTGCCAGCGCCGACGCATTGCTCTGCTGCACTGTGCATTTCTCTTTTTGCCGATCCAGTGCTCCCACGCTGCCGTGGGCAGCTACAAGCGCCTGGCCAAGCACAATCCGGCCTTGCTGAAGTCGTGGGAAGCATGCGGCCAGCCCAAAGTCGTCGTCAAAGTGGAGAGCGAGGCGGCGCTGTAAGCAGCAGCTGCTGCTGGCGTGGCCGCCTGCGCATTGCAGCCGGTCCTCGCAGTTCCTAGGCTGAGTTGCCATATTTCGCGATTCGTTGACCATCGCTGTTACCATCTCGCAGTGGGGGACGATATTCACGGGGACGATATCTCAAGCTGCGTTTTGCTCAAGATTCTCAGCGGCACGTGACACTCACCGGGGTCTTTGCCTCGAGCGCGGTGTGCTGCTCATGCATCTCGACTCGACGTCGCCGGCTCGAGTCCTGCAGCTCTTTATCGCCCAGGGCTGCAGGAGGCTGGGAGTCGTGGCCTAGTGCTCTATTACTGCAATGAGAGCTGGGAGTCGTGGCTAGCTCTCTATTACTGCTATAAGAGCTGGGAGTCGTGGCCTAGTCAGTGCTCTCTCTATTACTGCTATGAGAGCTGGGAGTCGTGGCCTAGTGCTCTCTCTATTACTGCTATGAGAGCTGGGAGTCGTGGCCTAGTGCTCTCTCTATTACTGCTATGAGAGCTGGGAGTCGTGGCCTAGTGCTCTCTCTATTACTGCTATGAGAGCTGGGAGTCGTGGCCTAGTGCTCTCTATTACTGCTATGAGAGCTGGGAGTCGTGGCCTAGTGCTCTCTCTATTACTGCTATGAGAGCTGGGAGTCGTGGCCTAGTGCTCTCTCTATTACTGCTATGAGAGCTGGGAGTCGTGGCCTAGTGCTCTCTCTATTACTGCTATGAGAGCTGGGAGTCGTGGCCTAGTGCTCTCTCTATTACTGCTTTTACTGCTTTTATTTTCATGGTTTTCCTCTTACTTTCGTGCTTATTATTTCTTATTTATTTATTTCTTGTTTTATATCTTATTTTGCTTTCATGTTTCTTTTTTTATTTATATTCTTATTCTTATTTGCTGGCTCGTCAGAGTGCTGATGCTTTAAGAGCTTTCGGCACATTGTTGAGCGATTCTCTCATCGATAGTTTGTTGTGCTGAGGAATTTTCTTGTTGACACAATAGTAATAATGCGTTTTTATAGTGCCCTAAGAGAACTTAATCTCGTTCTAGGCACTTTACATATACTGTAAAGGAAGCATGATCTCCGTCTGTATCTCCGTCTGTAACTCCACAAAGTCATAAAGACCATGTGGGTGTTACGCAGAAGAGTTTTGTATAGCGCACTCACATCTTAAGCGGCTCTCAGTACGCATTCGGTAGCCAACAGACTTCGTCTCATGCAACAAAGAGAAAGTGGGAAGCATAGCAGAGTTAGGAGAGCAGTTGAGGTAGTGAGTAGCATGGAAGTAGCAGCTTCAGAACCGCTGAAAAGGATGAGCCATAGTCGGCAGTAGGAGAGTAGTTGTCGTTTCGTAAGAATTGTAGGAGCGAGTTCCACAGTCTAGGACCTGCAGAGCTAAAGCTTGTCGCCAACGGTCTTCAAGCGGAGGAATGGGACAGCTAATTTATTGTCCACACAGGACCTGAGGGCGCGAACAGGCTGAAACTGATGCAGCAGTTCAGCTAGGTACGAAGGAGCCAAGCCGTGGGGTGCCTTGTGGGTCAGCGTAAGAACCTTGCTCTGAATCCGTTGGTCAACTGGCATCTATCTTAGCTCTTTTAGCAAAGGAGACACGTGCTCAAACTTGTGGGACTTGAATACTAGCATTGCAGCCATGTTCATAGTCAGCTGCAGTGGCCTAATCGCTTTTTTTTGGTAGCCCTGCCAATAGGGAATTGCAATAATCAAGCCGAGACAGAACTAAGGAGCTATGTAGATTTTTTGCAAGCCACTGTGGAATACAGCTCCTAATCTTGGATAGGGATCGGACGTGATGGCTAGCTGCAGAACCAGTCTTCTGAATGAAGCTTTTAAAAGTGAGGCAGTTGTCGAAAACGACACCTAAATTTCGAGCACGTGGTGATGGTCGCACAACAGCATCACCTATTTGAAGAGCAAAGCCTTTTAATCCAGCCACACGCTTAGGGTGTCATATGAGCAGTAGTTCGGTTTTGTCGTCATTTAATTTCAGAAGTTTTCCGACATCCAGGATCGAATATCGGCAAGGCAAGCATTCAATTTTTCAGTTTCTGCAGCACGGTTTGAATGACAAATACAACTGAGTATCGTCAGCATAAAAGTGATATCCTATTCCATGGGCCTTAATCACTTTTCCCAGAGTTTGTGTATAAATGGAGAACCGCAAGGGACCGAGTGCAGACCCTTGAGGGACTCCACGGGTGACCCTTCTCGTTTGTGAGACCTGACCCTCACACGACACGGATGGAACCCGTTCAGACAAGTATGATTTAAACCACGCCAGTGCTTTGTCTGCCAGACCGATCGTTGTTCTCAATCGTTCAAGCATAACATCGTGATCAATGGTGTCAAAGGCAGCAGACAGATCTAGTAGAGCTAGGGCAGTAACATTTCCATCGTCGTTCCCATGTAGAATGTCATTGGTAAATATAATTCATTTTCATTTGTTAACCCAAAGGAGAGCCAAAACGTTAGCCGTAACATGCACACTGCCAACGAGCCAAAGCAAAATATGGTTTGGGCGACATGCATAGTGTCAATATGTAAATGTGGTTAGTGGTAGCATGCGAAGTGTCAGCACGTTTAAGCATATAAATACCATGTTTACAGTGGTCTTGACTTGTGTAACTCACTGCTTGCTGGTCTGTCGGCCTGTGCAATCAGGCGCTTACAGCTGGTGCAAACATCGGCACCTTGGCTTGTCTGTCGTGAGCGTAGCAGTTGCCACATCACACCACTTCTCACCAACATGCACTGACTCCCAGTCAAGCAGTGCATCGACTTAAAGGTTTTGTCACTCACCTTTAGGTCCCTTCATTCCTTGGCTCCAGCCTACCTATCAGATGTACTGCCCCACCAGGCTAAGCATTGTACCACCTGCTTTTCGGAATTTTACCTATACCTCGTACAAACGTCAAATCCTTTGGAGACCGTGCCTTTAGTTATAATAATAATAATAGTAATAATATTGCACTTGATAAAGCGCCCTCAGAAAACTTAATCTCTTTCTAAGTGCTTTACATTTGCTGCAAAGTGATATGCAATTGAATAGTAAGTAAAATCATGCTTGAAAAACAAGCAAAATGAATAATATGGTTAGGGGTGACATGCACACTGTCAGCATGCAAATGTGGTTAGTGGCAGCATGCACAGTGTCAGCACGCATAAGCACATGGAGGACGAATCACAGGGACCCACTAAATGCTGTCCTAAATATGTGTGTTTTTAAGTTTCTTTTAAATGTGGTCAGGTCATGGGATGTTCTGACGCAGGTCGGGAGGGAGTTCCAGGCTGTGGGAGCATACGAGCTAAATGCACGGTCTCCAAAGGATTTAAGGTTTGTACGAGGTATTTCCAGACTGTTGGATTCCGAAAAGCGGGTGGTACGATGCTTGGCCTGATGGGGTAGTATATCTGAAAGATAGGCTGGAGCCATAGAATGAAGAGACCTAAAAGTGAGCGACAAAACCTTGAAGTCAATCCGTTGCTTCACTGGTTTCGTATGCACCCAAAGCCTGGAACTCACTCCCGACTTGCATCACGACATCTCCTGGCTTGTCCACATTTAAAAGAAACTAAAACGCACCTATTTATGACAGCATTTAGTGGGTCCCTGTGATTCGTACTTTTTTGCTTATGCATGTTGACTCTATGCATGCTGCCACTAACCATAGTTGCATGCTGACCCTATGCATGTCTCCCCTAACCATCTTATTCTTGTTGTTTATTGAGCATGCTACAGCTAACCATTCGTTCGTGCTATTTTTGCAGCAAATGTAAAGTGCCTAGAAAGAGATTGAGTTCTCTGAGGGCGCTATGTCTAATTTATTATTATAATTATTATTACTAAGGGACAAATCACAAAGACCAACCAAATGGTTTCAACAAAAAATGCGTTTTTAGCTTCTTTTTAAATGTCGTCAAGGGATGCCGTGACGTCAGTCCGGAGTGAGTTCCATGCTTTGGGAACACACGAACTAAAGGCACGGTCTTCAAACGATTCGAGATTCTTACACGAGTTATAGCTAAACGATTTGATTCAGAAAAGCAGGTGGTACGATGCCTTGGCTGGATTGGGGCAGTGATTCTGATAGGTAGGCAGAGGATGAAGATCAGAGCCAGAGGATGAAGGGACCTAAAAGGGAGTGACAGAAATCGAGGCAGGATGCAACAAATGCATGGACCAATTAGGGCGTAGTATCGAATGTCTAGACAAGCCCGAATTTTAGCAATCTTGTGTAGCTGAAAGTAGGCAGACTTGACATTGAAGCTGATGTGGTCGTCTAGTGAAAGGTCACGTTGGAACAAGGCACCAAGATTCCATGCAGATGCAGAGAGCCGATTTTGAGCGTTAACCTTTACAATTTCCGAGTCTTCCTTGGTTTGCCCATAACTGGTAAGTTGGTTTTATCGTGATTTAATTTGAACTGCTGGTTGGAATCAAAGCAAAGGTGCAACTGAAGGACATCTGCATAGAAGTGAAAGCCTAGATAGTGCTTGGTGATCACATCGGCAAGGGGGAGAGTAGGAACTGTGAAAAGAAGTGTACCAAGCCTCACAGAGACATAAGGTACCCTGTACTTAAGTTGTTCCTCGATGATCTTTGGGGGGGTGCCATTCATGCCAGTCACTTGGGAGTCTTCCAATGAGATATGCCCTGGGCCATTTTAGTACAGTGCCAGTGATGCCCGGGCTAGATAAGAGGTGCTCAAGAAGGACTCAGTGATTAATTGTATCAGTCTCCACCGAAAGATTGAGTTCAACTATTAGGTGTTGCCACCAACCATTTGATCATGCATCCTTTACAGCACATGTAAAGTGTCAAGAAAGAAAGAAAATTATGTAAGGGTGCAGCACCGATTTATTAGTAGTAGTAGTAGTAGTAATACCGGCATTTTTAGGATGCCCAATTAATGATGCTGGCTTTGTTGGCTTCTTAATATAGTAGCATACCAACTGCTTGGAAACCATTCGCATTCTAGAAATGGGTGCTTTTTCTAGCATGCCAAATGCAATCCCCCGGGTTCTTGCTTTCGTGAAGGCAGAAATCTCCGTTGATTTGCCCGATCTATGAAGACTCGTATGCTCCTCTACTACCTCCAAATTTGGTGGCAGAGTATAGTTACCTAAATTAGCTTTCCGGGAAATATCACGGAGCAGACAGAAGCACTTTGAACGGAGGAGCGGCAAGAAAATACTTTTAAAGTTGTCCCATAATCTAATATTTGTTTAGGGTACCTTTCTAAAGACAAATATGTGAGAAATTGGATCGGGAGGTCTGACAATTTTAACTCACGATCTCGGTCCCGAGGTCGTGAAAAGCAATCGCCTTACCTAGTGTGCCATTTACGGCTCGATATATTGCAGTAATCGATACATTTTTTATTGTGTTGCTTCAGGTTTAAATCCAGATTACACATGGTTTGCATAATAAGTTTTTCTTCTAAGTGGAAGTCGTCAGAACTTCCTAACCAATTTCCACCATGTTTGTCATTTGAAAGGTTCTCTGAGCAAACAATTGATTTTTGGACCACGAGTATATTCTCGAAATTTCCCTTAAGCATTCGCAATTTGTGCCATTGTTGGGAGGTTCATCAATATTGATTCGATGCAATTTTTAAACATTTGCCCCTTGTAGGGGTATGTTCTAGTATAATATGCTTATCCACACTGAAAGCATTGGGAACTACCGTGCGTAGTACAGATGGATACAGGATTAGTATGGTTTGCTGAGTCTGGGCTATTCCTGTTGGGAGAAGTATTAAATCATCAGAATTTCCCTTTCCCGGCAATCGCTTAAGATCTTGACGGCACCTTTTGGTCGGGTGGCCTTAAGTTTAAGGATTTGCAGCTGCCCTCTGTCCCATGTGGTAGGTTGGTGCATCCTTACGGGTATGCTGGACCTAGGTGTGCCCACCCGTTGGCATCCCAATATACCCACGTACGAGTGTGATCACTTGTAGTGGCAGCAACCTAACATTGCTTTGTCTCATTTTTAGCAGGGCTGGGGATCTGTGGATCGGTCCTCCACCTGTTTGCTGCTTGCTGCTCAGCAGACACAACCGGTCGATCGATTGAGCGCTGACTCGTGGATGTTCTGTTTCTTCTTCTGTTCAGCTACCAGCTCATGTCCGAGGCGTCGGGTCTCGGTTTGACCACATGCATCATCCGTGATGCTGGCCGGACCCAGATTGCACCCGGATCGACCACGGTGCTTGCTGTCGGCCCAGGTACGTGCGCAGCAGTATGGTGAATTTGTTTACTTGCTTCGAATTATTAGTTACAGTAATACAATATATATGTAACGCTAGGAGAGCTTAACCTTGTCCTAAGGTTTTTACTGATGCTGGAAGGAAGCATGTCAGTTGATTAGTGATTGCATGCACAGTCAGAACTATTTTAATAATAAAAATAATAAAGGACTATTCACACGGAAGGAGCAAATGTGGAAGAACGTGTGCGTTTTTAGCTTCTTTTGAGATGTCGAGTCAAGGGATGTCAAGACATCAGTCGGGGGGGGGGTGAATGCCAGGCTTTGAGAGCATAAGAACTGAAAGTGCAGTGCCAAAAGGATTTTGTGTTGGTTCGAGGCGAAGCAACTTGAATAAGAAGAGTGGTTGATACGATTCGAAGCCAGATTTAGAAGTATTTTGTATAGGTATTCAGGAGCAAGAGAATGAAATGACCAAAAAGTGAATGACAGAACCTTGACATCAATAATGTGCTTGATGGGGAGCCAGTGCAAGTCGGTGAAAATTGGTGTAATTTGTCAGTTGTGACGTCGACGACAGACATGCCTAACTGCTGAGTTTTGCTCCAACTATAAGCACTTTATTGCACAGGCCGAAAAACCTGCAGTAGTGAATTACAGAAGTCCAAACGGGGTCTCACATAAGCACGGACCAGCTAGGCTGTGGTATCTTCAAGCGCGCCGAATTTCAGCAATTTTGCGCGTGTTGAAGTAGGCAGGCTTGACTTTTAAACTGATGTGGTTATTTTGGAACATGTTACGCAGGTACTGATTGAACTGAGGCTACAGGGCAAGATATGCTGATCGAGCCCATTTTTAGCGTTTTTAGGCTTTGCAAGTTCAGAGTAGCACCGGGTTCGCCCATAACTAGTAAGCTGGCTTTTCTTTCTGTCATTCAACTTGAGAAAGTCTGCTGCCGTCCATGTGCAAAGTGTCTGCAAACACATAGCCCATGAGATTCGAGAGAGTTCGAGGTGCTGGAAGGCACAAGGCGGGACTTAAAAAGATTGTCCGGCCTATTGGATGTGCTACATTGGTCTGCTTTATTTTTAGAGACCAGTAAAAACCTTGTTAGTAAATTGACCTCCGGGAGACTTGTTGACGTCGGGCTAAGACACCCTATCGTTTGTAAGCAGCCCAAACGAACGCACAATCCCAAAAGAATATCTCAAGCTTATCGATGTAGTGGCTATTTACGCAGGTGTCATTTATTACTTTTATTATTTATCACTTATTTTTTAATATTTATCACTTATTTGAACGCTTGTTGTTCCAGGACCAGCAGAGATCGTAGACAAGGTGACCGGCCAGCTAAAGCTCCTCTGATGTCCTCGGTGGCCAAGGTCGTGCAGTCCTGCTGGATCAGGTGACCCTCGGTAATGGAACGTCAGGCCGAGATGCAATCCGGGCTTGTCGTGCTGAGACCAAGGCTATGTGCCAAATATCTATTAGTCGCACATTGTTTTGTTGCACTTTCCGGTGCGTCAGGTTTCAATTAAAACCCTGCGCTGCTGTGCCGAGATGTCAAACCCTGATAGATAGATGATAGATGATTGAGATGATATATGGTTGAGACTCGCCGAGATGGTAACGTGCATAACTGTATACCCCTGTATTTTACGCCAGCACTCGAAGTGGCTTATTACGTTCTAAGAACATGGACTGGGCTGGTTTACATTGCAACTAGTAGTGCCTTGTGCCTATCATGAATGATGGCAGACAGAAATGGAATCCGGTCTCGAGCATCTCGGATTTATTTTAGTCTTCTGGGAGACTACTTCACCACGCGTACCTGTGCCCCACCTGTAGCCCTCTATCCAGCTACTACCTCGTGACTACACCCACACCCACTCAACTCCATTCACCTGGTTCTTGTAATGATAATCGTAAAAATAGTACTAATCATAAGACGTTTGTGTAGCACCCGTAAAGCTACAGCCAGATCTCGTTTTAGGCGTGTGACATGTGCTAGAATGGAAGCTTGGTCAGTTGGTTACTCCTCTGAGTGTGCCTTCCCTCGCTACCCCTTGCCCTCGATCCAGCTTGCAGCTTCCAGATCCTCTACTGCTTCCTGCTTCTAGCTCAGCTCTTCTACTCGAGGCCTCGTGGTCTGCTACTCCCAACATTCACCAACAGCTCAGCACTGTCAATCCGGCAGCTCCGAATTGTCTATACGTGATCAATAATTATTTTAATAATTATTTTATATAAGAATAATAATTAATATAAGAATAATAATTATTATTATCAATACAATAATAAAATTATCAATGCCCCGCACCAAGCTTTCACGGTGCTGTGCAAGCATGGCTGGCCGTGCGGCCGAGCTTGGATGGCAAGATTTTAGACCTTGGTTCCCCTGGAATTCAGCGCCTCAAAAGCTCCCTGGCCACCGAATGAGGCAAATGCAGCAGAAGAACCCTCAAGAAGCTGGATGTGTGCAGTTTTCGAGGGCTGTTGTCAATTGCTACTAGAGTAACTCTTCTGTGCCTGAGCAAATACTAATAGCGAAGTTCAAATCTTTCACCGCTAGTTTTTGCTACTACGGACGGTGCCCGTCCAGATCTCATGATTTAAGCAAGTCGTGAAGTGACATTACAATACGTATTCCACTAGCACTCGCACGTATAACCATTTGGTAAGATGCTGTCAGCTATACACGATGACGGGTTGAACCATAATTGTAGAACTTTTTCTTCAAATACAGAACTCAGTAAGTCTTATTGAAGGTGTGTGCTTTCTCGTGTGTGAGCACGAAGCTGCCTCGATGACACGGGCCGCCGAGCTGAGACATAAATAATGCATAGATGAGCTTGCTACGTATATGATATGGGGCAATAGTTAGGCTCACAAAATAAAAGCACAGTTACAGAGTTTTGAATCAACGGTAAGCATCTATTCTTGCTGGCCGAATGATATGCAAGATATGCAACTGTACGTCTCTCAGATCTCTCTTTTTTCTGTTCTCTTTCTCTCGCACCTTCCTTGAGCTTCTTTTCTTTATCTCCCTGTGCTTGTCTGTCTTATTCACGCCTGCAGCCACAGCTTCGCCGAAGCTTATTCACGCCTGCAGCCACAGCTTCGCTTTCCCTCCCCTTTAAGGGGATGCGAATACTGTAAGCTGGGTCTTCGCCGAAGCTTTCAGCACCCTTATGTACGTGTAGTCCAATACTAGGCACTCTACTTTCCGATCTCTTTACTTAACGCTCAAACGTTAGCGGCAGACCAGCGACACTGCCAATAGGGAACGCACAACATGTTTATTAACAACTCCTAGTGATCACTCGTGTTCGACGCCTGTCCGGGAACGCCAGCGGCGATCGCCGCCGAAGCAGCAGCAGCAGTTCTCCAGCGGAGCACGTCGGTGCGCTAGAACGGGCACTGACTGCTGCTGACCGATGGCTGGACCTCGCCGGACAGGACATCCGGTGAGGAAAGCTGAAGCAGCTGTCGGAGCGCCGAGCTGCAAGGCAGCAGAAGACCAAGCGTCTGCTCAGCCCTCAAGTGTCTCCTCGAAGCGAGCAGCGCCAACTTCGGACGCTTGACTGACGATTAAACCTGAGACGGCAGCCTGTTGGCAGGCAGCTTTCTTTGCATGGCTGCCAGCATGTCCTGCATCCGCTTCAGCTGAAACAGCAAGTGGACGGAATTACGGCTGAAGCAACCGCAAAGCGGCCGCAGCATTTCGACCCGACACGGTTGTTGGAGCCGGGCTCTGGCCTCGACGGACTCCTTTCAGCGTGGAGACTTTTTCTCCAAGTCGCCGCAGGCATGCATGCCGATTGGCTTAAAGCTGGAGCTCACTTCAAAAGCCGGCAGCAAGATGTCAAGAAGGTTAAATCAGAGAGGTCAAAAAAATCGCTATCGGTCTCTTATTGAACTCGGTCGTGACCCTCGTGCTTATTTATGAATCTCTCTCCTAATACTTCAAATGAACCGGTTACGACAAGGAGAAGTGTGGCTGGCTAAGATAGTTATTTGATAAGCTCAGAAGTCCAGTAATTATGATTATATTAATACATTTGATAAAGCACCCTCAGATAACTCAATCTCTTTCTATGCACTTTACATTTGCTGCAAAGAAAGCACGATTGAATAGTTAGTGGTAGCATGATCAATAAACAAGAATAACGTGGTTAGGGTGACATGCACAGAGTGACCATGCAAGTTTGCTTAGTGGCAGCATGCAGTGTCAGCACACATAAGCACATAAAGGTCGAATTACACGGACCCACTAACTGCTGTGATGAATAGGTACGTTTTTAGTTTTTTTATATATGTAATCAAGTAAGATGTCGTGACGCAAGTCGGGAGTGAGTTCCAGGCTTTGGGAGCATACGAACAAAATGCACGGTCTCCAAAGGAGTTGAGGTTTGTACGAGGTATAGGTAAACAGCCATGTTCCAAAAAGCGGGTGGTACGATGCTTACCCTGATGGGGCAGTAGATCAGATAGGTAGGCTGGAGCTAAAGAATGATGGAACCTAAAGTGAGCCACAAAACCTTAAAGTCGGTGCGTTGCTTGACTGGGAGTCAGTGCATGTCGGCGACAAGCGGTGTGATGTGGCAACTGCGACGCTCACGACAGATAAGCCTAGCTGCAGAGTTTTGCACCAGCTGCAATCGCCTGATCCCACATGCCGGTAGGCCAGTAAGCAGTGAGTTGCAGAAGTCGAGACGGGATGTCACGAATGCATGGACCAACTTGGACGTGGTATCCTTATCAAAACAAGCCCGAATTTTAGTAATGTTATTTAGCTGAAAGTAGGCAGACTTGACTGCAGAGTTGATGTGGTCGTCTAATGAAAAGTCACTTTTGAGCATGACACTTACGTTGACCATTACGATTACGTTGACCACCGTACAGCCTCATCCGTACGCACCAGCCCTGATAACAAACTGCCAGGAAATGCTCGGAGACCGCCGCAAGCAGCCACCGGACAATGCATCGGACAATCATCAGCCAAGGAATCCCTTGGGGCGAGCGGTCGCCGTTATGAGTCCGATACGGAGGAGCGCGTGGCTCACGCATGCCGGCGGTCCTGGCGCTTCGCCGGAGCCTGCCGCTATTTGGTCGCGAGTGGCAGTGAAACTGGCCCAGACTTCCAGTGCCACGCCCACGGGTCTCTCCCGCTCTCTCTGTCTGTCTGTCTGTCTGTCTGTCTCTCTCTCTCTTTCTCTCTCTCTCTCTCTCTCTCTCTCTCTCTCTCTCTCTCTGCCCCTCTCTCCCTCTCTCTGCCCCTCTCTCTCTCTCTCTCTCTCTCTCTCTCCCTCGCTCTCTCTCTCTCTCTCTCTCTCTCTCACCTCGATCTCTTTCTCCAGCAGCTGCTTCTCCACGCTGAGCATCAGGTGGTTGCCACTTTTGGACTGCTGCAGCACCACGTGACCGATGGCGGTCCCATTGCGGCCGCCACGTGCGTTGCTGTCACCGCTCGCGATTGCCTCCAGCTCCTGTATGTAGTTCGCTCGGAAATTCTCGTAGTGCACCTCGTCCGTCACGTCCTTCAGGTCTTGAAGGTGCGTGCTAAAAGTGTACGCAGGCAGCGCAGGGTTACGAGCGACCGACCTCCTGTCCTCGGACCAGCTCCAACTGGCCAGCTGCTGTTGCGTCACGTGACCATCGCCGCGCCGTCGCCAGCGCCACGCCACGTGACCGACCGACTGGCGGGCGCATCTTCCTGAGCAGCTCTCACCAGATTAGCATATTCCTCAGGCGACAGAAGTCCGAGTGCTGAGGATTCTCAACTGCAAGCGTAGGAAACGGTTCGACGCTTTCAAGCTTACGTGTGGCGCCGTAATTTGGTGACGACGCACGAACGCGAAAAGACGCGCTTTCGAGCTCAGAGATGGCGAGGGATTTCGCGACGCAAGCACCCATCCATACACACAGTATACGTCTTAGCCCTAAAAGACGGATGGCTCGCTCGCTCGCTCGCTTTGTTCGCTACGGCCGCGCCGCCGTCATCGCCGTCACACATCAGCCGGCTCGCTCGCGGGCAACCGCCCTGGAGGGGGGCGCGTGCGCTGTTGACCACGTGACCAGAACATGGCCCGGCGAAAGCCGCGAGCTCCGGCTTGCGACTCGGTTGCGCTCGAACTCTCTGTCGTGCGAAATTCGGAGAATCACGAGCGGATGTGCCATGTTTTGAAATAACTGGCCGCCATCGAAAGCTGGTCAAGGGTAGAAATTAAAGAAAGACGGGCCGGCACGCTTGACGCCTAGTTAGACTTGAGTAGCCCAACGTGAACATGACTCGTGGCGCCGCCGCCACCGCTCGGAGAAATGGCCGCCGTTCGGAGAAATGGCCGCCATTCGGAGAAAGGACGACTGCTCAGGATGCTGGGAGGCTGGGCCCGTTGCTTTTTCGGCCGCCGGGCCGTTCTTTCGCAGCTATGAGGCGGTGGCCGGCATTTCCGACAGCTGCGACGTGCAAAGCGTCCTCGAGCGTCCGCGAGCGAGGCCTCCGCGAACGTCTTGAAAACGCCTCAAATACCTGACGGAGGAGTGGCGGAGCCGCGGTGCATGTCACACAGGCTCCAAATAAAGTGTCTCTGTCATCGGCTGATAAATATAAATAAATATAATTCATTTGCATAGAGCCCCAAGAGAACCTAATCTCTGTTCAGGCGCTTCACATACGCCTCGGGGCTCGAGCCCACGACCTCAGCCAGACCTTGGTCCCCGGGGCGAGCACCTTAACAGCTGGACCAAACCCGCTCGGCAAGTTAGCAAGTTCAAGGTTAGCCGATAGAACGTTTATACAGCGGAAGAGGAGCCGCAGCGGCCGCCGTCTTTTTTCCCCCCTCTTGACCTCCGACCTGAGGACTCAAACCCTTGACCTGGGTAGTGAAGGGCGTGCACCATACCCCAAGGCCGGCTAGCTGGAGGCGCCACCTAGCCTGATCGGCTCCGCTTCGCGAAGCGCGCGAGGTACAGCGAGTCAGCGCCGACTGCAAGCGCCTGCTCCACACCTTCAAACGGCATCCTTCTACGACATCCTAGCATACTCGCCTACGATAGCATGTCGTAGATCCGCGTTGCGTTAAGCCCTCGCTTCGCGGCGCCTCTTTTTTTTCTCGAATTTTCCGCTCAGAAACCTGAAGAAATCCTTCCCTGGCGTGTGGCGGCCACTGTTTTTAGTCGAACTGCTGACGCGTTACGTGCACGCGCCCCTAGCAAGCAGCGGCAGCACCCAACGGCGCTCGGCGGCGGCGAGCGCTCGGCTCAGGCAGGATACTCAGACTCACACTCCCAAGCAACTGGCAGCAGCTGCTGCGCAATCAGTGGACGCGAATCTCGCGAATGCGAGAAAGCGAGAAAGGTAAAAAAAAAGTCTCCAGATACTCGTCAGACTGGAATTCGGCATTCAAAGCAGCTGCGACGATAAAGTCGAGAGAGAGAGAGAGAGAGAGAGAGAGAGAGAGAGAGAGAGAGAGAGAGAGCGAGCGAGCTGGGCACGAACCTTCGACGATGCCCCACGGGTAGGCTCTGCACCTCACCCTGCGGCCCTGCACTTCTAGGACGGTGTTACTGCCGACCACGGCGAACGGTATCGCATCCTGCAACGGAACGAGCGCGCGCGCGCGAGCGCTTGCCGATGCCGCCTACTGCCGACTGCCGCATCTGCTGAAAAAAGTAGCGCCCAGTGAGAAGCGCTCCCGGTGGCCTCTGACCCGTACGGGTCAGCGGCCGCTGACCTGTACGTCTTCAGTGTCGTCATCGCTTTTCGGAAAGTCGTAAGTCTGAATTTGGTGCTTCTGTATGTCCGCAAGTATCTGCAGCAGGCCGCCGGAGTCACGCCCCGCGACGTTACGGCCAGCGGCTCCGCGACGTTACGGCGAGCGGCGCTCGCTCAGCGAGAGGCGACGCTGTTGGCCGGCGCGCGCGCTCACCTGCTGCTTGAGAGCGAGGCGTTCCTTGGGCATCAGCATGTCGGCTTTGGCTATGACGGGCACTACGTTCACCTTCTGGTGTAGACATCGCATGACCTCCAGGTCAAGTGGTTTAATCCTGCAAGCGTCCGCACCGCCGCGATTGAGGCGCCGACCGAAAGCGACTGGCGATTCGAACAGCGTCAGAAAGCGGCCTAAGTTGTTCGTAAAAGCTGAGTGCGTGCGAGCGTGCGCGCGCGAGGAAAGCCGCCATTAAAAAGATGCGCAATTGCTGCACGCGAACTGGCGCCGCCGCCGCCGCCGCTGTTTTTGCTCGGGACTCACCCTCTTCCGTAAGGAGAGAGAAAAAATAGGACGCAGTGAACGCGATTGTCCGCCATTTTCTTACGGTTGAGCCCGTTTTCGGCGTGCAAGTATTCCTTAAACTGATTGTCAATGTAGTCCGATATCGCCCGATAGCTACAGAGAAACGCGTCGTCATTGCACCCACTGAAATGAGCCAGATGGCGCCAGGTGGCGCCAGACGGAGCCGTCGTCCTCTGGGACTGCCGTAGCGGTGTGTCCGCTACGGCTGGCCGCCTACCTGTTGCGGCCGTTTACGCTTTCCCCGTAGCCGGGCGTGTCGATGACGGTCATCCGAAGCCGCACGCTCTTTTCTTCTATGTCTATGTGACGCTTGCTAATTTCCAGCGTCCTCTCGATTCGGTCTGAAAAACCGCGAAAAGTCGTCTGCTGCATCGCCAGCGCGGCAGCAGACGACTGCTGGCGGGCCACTCGACAGAAATAAATAAATAAATAAATAATAAATACTAGCTGATTAAACAGCCTCTTTTTGTATAGCGACAGAAGAGCCTTCAAGGCTATCACCACCGCTTGCAGTAGCGATAAAGGATCGCCCACTACAGGATTCGAACCCACGACCTCGGGGCCGAGATCGTGAAAAGCAACCGCCTTACCTAGTGAGCCATTACGGCTCACTAGAAAGACGGCGCGTTGGCCGAGAGAGCTGGTAATCTGAAACTGCCCTGGGGCTCAGGAGGCAGGACATGCCGGCGATCTTAAGCTTGCTGAATGCAGCAGTAGAATCGCTGCAAAGGAGGCACGCCTACCAATTCTCGGGATTTCCTGCTTGTTTGGTTTGCTGCAAGTTTGCAGGTTTATTACGCCAAAACGTCACTGCCCGCGACCGCGCGGAAAAAGCGCTGACCGGCTCGC